>JBAPLH010000555.1:0-13388 GCA_037897445.1 Ceriops zippeliana
ACAATGGAGTGCTTGATCTCCAATTTCATTTCTTATTGATATTAATTGTTGAATTCAACATTAGAGAGTGCGTCCCATCATTTCTCATTAGCAATGCTTTTCTTTTGACTCCAAACACACTTTTTGAGACATTGATCATGAAATTAACACATGTGGCTAAAGAACCTAGTATATTGATTGAATCAAACAAGTATAACACCATTAAAACTGTAAATCCATTTAAATCCATCAGTCAAAGGAGTTATTCATCATGGTTTCCATTCTGTACAAATGTAAACTAGTTTAATTCTGAAATAATAAGACATTCAATTCACCTCATGTGAATTAGGCTCCTCTTATTATTACCAAGACTATTTTTCGTGCAATAACTTTCAAATCACATTTTCCTTCTTCCTTAACGATTATATTCATTATGAAGCAAATGCCCATGAAACATCTATCACATGAATTCATTCAATTTAACAAACAATGGAGTGCTTGATCTTCAATTTCTTTTCTTATTGATATTAATTGTTGAATTCAAAACTAGAGAGTGCGTCCCATCATTTCTCATTAGCAATGCTGTTCTTTTGACTCCAAACACACTTTTTGAGACATTGATCATGAAATTAACACATGTGGCTAAAGAACCTAGTATATTGATTGAATCAAACAAGTATAAACATGATTAAAACTCTAAATCCATTTAAATCCATCAGTCAAAGGAGTCATTCATCATGGTTTCCATTCCGTACAAATGTGAACTAGTTTAATTCTGAAATAATAAGACATTCAATTTACCTCATGTGAATTAGACTCCTCTTATTGTTACCAAGACTATTTTTCGTGGAATAACTTTCAAATTACATTTTGCTTCTTCCTTAATTATTATATTCATTATTGAAAAAAAGCCCATGGACCATCTAGCACATGAATTCATTCAATTTAACAAACAATGGAGTCCTTGATCTTCAATTTCATTTCTTATTGATATTAATTGTTGAATTCAAAATTAGAGAGTGCCTCCCATTATTTCTCATTAGCAATGCTGTTCTTTTGACTCCAAATACACTTTTTGACACATGGATCATGAAATTAACACATGTGGCTAAACAACCTAGTATATTGATTGAATCAAACAAGTATAACACCATTAAAACTCTAAATCCATTTAAATCCATCAGTCAAAGGAGTCCTTCATCATGGTTTCCATTCCGTACATATGTGAACTAGTTTAATTGTGGAATAATAAGACATTCAATTCACATCATGTGAATTAGGCTTCTCTTATTGTTTCCAAGACTATTTTCCATGCAATAACTTTCAAATTACATTTTGCTTCTTCCTTAATGATTATATTCATTATGAAAAAAATGCCGATGAACCATCTATCAATTCAATTCATTCAATTTAACAAACAATGGAGTGCTTGATCTTGAATTTCATTTCTTATTGATATTAATTGTTGAATTCAAAATTAGAAAGTGCCTCCCATCATTTCTCATTAGCAATGCAGTTCTTTTCACTCCAAACACACTTCTTGACACATTGATCATGAAATTAATACATATGGCTAAACAACATAGTCTATTGATTGAATCAAACAATTATGAACACCATTAAAACTCTAAATCCATTTAAATCCATCAGTCAAAGGAGTCATTCATCATAGTTTCCATTCCGTACAAATGTGAACTAGTTTAATTCTGAAATAATAAGATATTCAATTCACCTCATGTGAATTAGGCTCCTCTTATTGTTACCAAGACTTTTTTTCGGGGAATAACTTTCAAATTACATTTTGCTTCTTCCTTAATGATTATATTTATTATGAAAAAAAAGCCCATGGTCCATCTATCAATTCAGTTCATTCAATTTAACAAACAATGGAGTGCTTGATCTTGGATTTCATTTCTTATTGATATTAAATCTTGAATTCAAAATTAGAAAGTGCCTCCCATCATTTCTCATTAGCAATGCTGTTTTTTTGACTCCAAACACACTTTTTGCCACATTGATCCTGAAATTAACACTTGTGGCTAAACAACCTAGTATATTCATTGAATCAAACAAGTATAAACACCATTAAAACTCTAAATACATTTAAATCCATCAGTCAAAGGAGTCATTCATCCTGGTTTGCATTCCGTACATATGTGAACTAGTTTAATTGTGGAATAATAAGACATTCAATTCACCTCATGTGAATTAGGCTCCTCTTATTGTTACCAAGACTATTTTCCATCCAATAACTTTCAAATTACATTTTGCTTCTTCCTTAATTATTATATTCTTTATGAAAAAAATGCCGATGAACCATCTATCAATTCAATTCATTCAATTTAACAAACAATCGAGTGCTTGATCTTGAATTTCATTTCTTATTGATATTAATTGTTGAATTCAAAATTAGAAAGTGCCTCCCATCATTTCTCATTAGCAATGCTGTTCTGTTGACTCCAAACACACTTCTTGACACATTGATCATGAAATTAATACATGTGGCTAAACAACCTAGTCTATTGATTGAATCAAACAATTATGAACACCATTAAAACTCTAAATCCATTTAAATCCATCGGTCAAAGGAGTCATTCATCATAATTTCCATTCCGTACAAATGTGAACTAGTTTAATTCTGAAATAATAAGATATTCAATTCACCTCATGTGAATTAGGCTCCTCTTATTGTTACCAAGACTTTTTTTCGGGGAATGACTTTCAAATTACATTTTGCTTCTTCCTTAATGATTATATTCATTATAAAAAAGAGCCCATGGTCCATCTATCAATTCAGTTCATTCAATTTAACAAACAATGGAGTGCTTGATCTCGAATTTCATTTCATATTGATATTAAATGTTGAATTCAAAATTAGAATGTGCCTCCCATCATTTCTCATTAGCAATGCTGTTCTTTTGACTTCAAACACACTTTTTGCCACGTTGATCCTGAAATTAACACATGTGGCTAAACAACCTAGTATATTCATTGAATCAAACAGGTATAAACACCATTAAAACTCTAAATCCATTTAAATCTATCAGTCAAAGGAGTCATTCATCACGGTTTCCATTCCGTACAAATGTGAACTAGTTTAATTCTGAAATAATAAGACATTCAATTCAACTCATGTGAATTAGGTTCGTCTTATTGTTAACAAGACTATTTGTCCTTCAATAACTTTCAAATTACATCTTGCTTCTTCCTTAATGATTGTATTCAATACGAAAAAAATCCCCATAGACCATCAATTAATTCAATTCATTCAATTTAACAAACAATTGCTTGCTTGATCTTCAATTTCATTTCTTATTGATATTAAATGTTGAATTTAAAATTAGAAAGTGCCTCCCATCATTTCTGATTAGCAATGCTGTTCTTTTGACTCCAAACACACTTTTTGAGACATTGATCATGAAATTAACACATGTGGCTAAAGAACCTAGTATATTGATTGAATCAAACAAGTATAACACATTAAAACTCTAAATCCATTTAAATCCATCAGTCAAAGGAGTCATTCATCATGGTTTCCATTACATACAAATGTGAACTAGTTTAATTCTGAAATAATAAGACATTCAATTCAACTCATGTGAATTAGGTTCATCTTATTGTTAACAAGACTATTTGTCCTTCAATAACTTTCAAATTACATCTTGCTTCTTCCTTAATCATTGTATTCAATATGAAAAAAATCCCCATATACCATCAATTAATTCAATTCATTCAATTTAACAAACAATGGAGTGCTTGATCTTGAATTTCATTTCTTATTGATATTAAATGTTGAATTCAAAATCAGAAAGTGCCTCCCATCATTTCTCATTAGCAATGCTGTTCTTTTGACTCCAAACACACTTTTTGCCACATTGATCCTGAAATTAACACATGTGGCTAAAAAAACCTAGTGTATTCATTGAATCAAACAAGTATAAACACCTTTAAAACTCTAAATCCATTTAAATCCATAAGTCAAAGGAGTCATTCATCATGGTTTCCATTCTGTACAATATGTGAACTAGTTTAATTTTGGAATAATAAGACATTCAATTCACCTCATGTGAATTAGGCTCCTCTTATCATTACCAAGACTATTTTTCATGGAATAACTTTCAAATTACATTTTGCTTCTTCCTTAATGATTATATTCATTATGAAAAAAATGCCGATGAACCATCTATCAATTCAATTCATTCAATTTAACAAACAATGGAGTGCTTGATCTTGATTTTCTTTTCTTATTGATATTAATTGTTGAATTCAAAATTAGAAAGTGTCTCCCATCATTTCTCATTAGCAATGTTGTTCTTTTGACTCCAAACACACTTTTTGTCACATTGATCCTGAAATTAAGACATGTGGCTAAACAACCTAGTATATTCATTGAATCAAACAAGTATAAACACCATTAAAACTCTAAATCCATTTAAATCCATCAGTCAAAGGAGTCATTCATCATGGTTTCCATTCCGTGCATATGTGAACTAGTTTAATTCTGAAATAATAAGATATTCAATTCACCTCACGTGAATTAGGCTCCTCTTATTGTTACCAAGACTATTTTTCATCCAATAACTTTCAAATTACATTTTGCTTCTTCCTTAATGATTATATTCATTATGAAAAAAAAGCCGATGAACCATCTATCAATTCAATTCATTTAATTTAACAAACAATGGAGAGCTTGATCTTGAATTTCATTTCTTATTGATATCAATTGTTGAATTCAAAATTAGAAAGTGCCTCCCATCATTTCTCATTAGCAATGCTGTTCTTTTGACTCCAAACACACTTTTTGACACATTGAATCATGAAATTAACAAGTATAAAACACCATTAAAACTCTAAATCCATTTAAAAATCCATTTAAAAGTCAGTCAAAGGAGTCATTCATCATGGTTTCCATTTCGTACATATGTGAACTAGTTTAATTCTGGAATAATAAGACATTCAATTTATCTCATGTGAATTAGGCTCCTCTTATTGTTACCAAGACTATTTGTCCTTCTATAACTTTGAAATTACATTTTTCTTCCTCCTTAATGATTGTATTGAATACGAAAAAAATGCCCATGGACCATCAATTAATTCAATTGATTCAATTTAACAAACAATGGAGTGCTTAATCTTGAATTTCATTTCTTATTGATATTAAATGTTGAATTCAAACTTAGAAAGTGCCTCCCATCATTTCTCATTAGCAATGCTGTTCTTTTGACTCCAAACACACTTTTTGCCACATTGATCCTGAAATTAACACATGTGGCTAAACAACCTAGTATATTCATTGAATCAAACAAGTATAAACACCATTAAAACTCTAAATCCATTTAAATCCATCAGTCAAAGGAGTCATTCATCATGGTTTCCATTCCGTACATATGTGAACTAGTTTAATTCTGAAATAATAAGACATTCAATTCACCTCATGTGAATTAGGGTCGTCTTATTGTTAACAAGACTATTTGTCCTTCTATAACTTTCAAATTACATTTTGCTTTCTCCTTAATGATTGTATTGAATACGAAAAAAATGCCCATGGACCATCAATTAATTCAATTCATTCAATTTCACAAATAATGGAGTGCTTAATCTTGAATTTCATTTCTTATTGATATTAAATGTTGAATTCAAAATTAGAAAGTGCCTCCCATCATTTCTCATTAGCAATGCTGTTCTTTTGACTCCAAACACACTTTTTGCCACATTGATCCTGAAATTAACACATGTGGCTAAAAAACCTATTATATTCATTGAATCAAACAAGTATAAACACCTTTAAAACTCTAAATCCATTTAAATCCATCAGTCAAAGGAGTCATTCATCATGGTTTCCATTCCGTACATATGTGAACTAGTTTAATTCTGAAATAATAAGACATTCAATTCACCTCATGTGAATTAGGCTCGTCTTATTGTTAACAAGACTATTTGTCCTTCTATAACTTTCAAATTACATTTTGCTTCCTCCTTAATGATTGTATTGAATACGAAAAAAATGCCCATGGACCATCAATGAATTCAATTCATTCAATTTAACAAACAATGGAGTGCTTAATCTTGAATTTCATTTCTTATTGATATTAAATGTTAATTCAAACTTAGAAACTGCCTCCCATCATTTCTCATTAGAAATGCTGTTCTTTTGACTCCAAACACACTTTTTGCCACATTGATCCTGAAATTAACACATGTGGCTAAACAACCTAGTATATTCATTGAATCAAACAAGTATAAACACCATTAAAACTCTAAATCCATTTAAATCAATCAATCAAAGGAGTCATTCATCATGGTTTCCATTCCGTACATATGTGAACTAGTTTAATTCTGAAATAATAACACATTCAATTCACCTAATGTGAAGTAGGCTCGTCTTATTGTTAACAAGACTATTTGTCCTTCTATAACTTTCAAATTACATTTTGCTTCCTCCTTAATGATTGTATTGAATACGAAAAAAATGCCCATGGACAATCAATTAATTCAATTCATTCAATTTAACAAACAATGGAGTGCTTAATCTTGAATTTCATTTCTTATTGATATTAAATGTTGAATTCAAACTTAGAAAGTGCCTCCCATCATTTCTCATTAGCAATGCTGTTCTTTTGACTCCAAACACACTTTTTGACACATTGATCATGAAATTAAGACATGTGGCCAAACAACCTAGTATATTGATTGAATCAAACAAGTATAAACACCATTAAAACTCTAAATCCATTTAAATCCTTCAGTCAAAGGAGTCATTCATCACGGTTTCCATTCCGTACAAATGTTAACTAGTTTAATTCTGAAATAATAAGACATTCAATACACCTCATGTGAATTAGGCTCGTCTTATTGTTAACAAGACTATTTGTCCTTCAATAACTTTCAAATTACATTTTGCTTCCTCCTTAATGATTGTATTCAATACGAAAAAAATCCCCATGGACCATCAATTAATTCAATTCATTCAATTTAACAAACAATGGAGTGCTTAATCTTGAATTTCATTTCTTATTGATATTAATTGTTGAATTCAAAAATTAGAATAGTGCCTCCCATCATTTCTCATTAGCATTGCTGTTCTTTCGACTCCAAAAACACTTTTTGACACATTGATCATGAAATAAACACATGTGGCTAAACAACCTAGTATATTGATTGAATCAAACAAGTATAAACACAATTAAAACTCTAAATCCATTTAAATCCTTCAGTCAAAGGAGTCATTCATCATGGTTTCCATTCCTTACAAATGTGAACTAGTTTAATTCTGAAATAATAAGACATTCAATTCACCTCATGTGAATTAGGCTCCTCTTATTGTTACCAAGACTATTTTTCGTGGAATAACTTTCAAATTACATTTTGCTTCTTCCTTAATTATTATATTCATTATGAAAAAAAAAGCCCATGGACCATCTATCACATGAATTCATTCAATTTAACAAACAATGGAGTCCTTGATCTTCAATTTCATTTCTTATTGATATTAATAGTTGAATTCAAAATTAGAGAGTGCCTCCTATCATTTCTCATTAACAATGCTGTTCTTTTGACTCCAAACACACTTTTTGACACATTGATCATGAAATTAACACATGTGGCTAAACCACCTAGTATATTCATTGAATCAAGTAAGTATAAAACACCATTAACACTCTAAATCCATTTAAATCCATCAGTCAAAGGAGTCATTCATCATAGTTTTACATTCCATACATATGTGAACTAGTTTAATTCTGAAAAAATAAGACATTCAATTCACCTCATGTGATTTAGGCTCCTCTTATTTTTACCAAGACTATTTTTTCCATGCAATAACTTTCAAATTACATTTTGCTTCTTCCTTAATGATTATATTCATTATGAAAAAAATGCCCATGATGAACCATCATCAATCAATTCAATTTAACAAACAATAGAATGTTTGATCTTCAATTTCATTTCTTATTGATATTAATTGTTCAATTCAAAATTAGAAAGTGCCTCCCATCATTTCTCATTAGCAATGCTGTTCTTTTGACTCCAAACACACTTTTTGCCACATTGATCCCAAAATTAACACATGTGGCCAAACAACCTAGTATATTGATTGAATCAAACAAGTATAAACACCATTAAAACTCTAAATCCATTTCAATCCATCAATCAAAGGAGTCATTCATCATGGTTTCCATTCCTTACAAATGTGAACTAGTTTAATTCTGAAATAATAAGACATTCAATTCACCTCATGAGAATTAGGCTCCTCTTATTGTTACCAAGACTATTTTTCGTGGAATAACTTTCAAATTACATTTTGCTTCTTCCTTAATTATTATATTCATTATGAAAAAAAAGCCCATGGACCATCTATCACATGAATTCGTTCAATTTAACAAACAATGGAGTCCTTGATCTTCAATTTCATTTCTTATTGATATTAATAGTTGAATTCAAAATTAGAGAGTGCCTCCTATCATTTCTCATTAACAATGCTGTTCTTTTGACTCCAAACACACTTTTTGACACATTGATCATGAAATTAACACATGTGGCTAAACCACCTAGTATATTCATTGAATCAAGTAATTATAAACACCATTAACACTCAAAATCCATTTAAATCCATCAGTCAAAGGAGTCATTCATCATAGTTTACATTCTGTACATATGTGAACTAGTTTAATTCTGGAAAAATAAGACATTCAATTCACCTCATGTGATTTAGGCTCCTCTTATTTTTACCAAGACTATTTTCCATGCAATAACTTTCAAATTACATTTTGCTTCTTCCTTAATGATTATATTCATTATGAAAAAAATGCCGATGAACCATCTATCAATTCAATTTAACAAACAATAGAATGTTTGATCTTCAATTTCATTTCTTATTGATATTAATTGTTCAATTCAAAATTAGAAAGTGCCTCCCATCATTTCTCATTAGCAATGCTGTTCTTTTGACTCCAAACACACTTTTTGCCACATTGATCCCAAAATTAACACATGTGGCCAAACAACCTAGTATATTGATTGAATCAAACAAGTATAAACACCATTAAAACTCTAAATCCATTTAAATCCATCAGTCAAAGGAGTCATTCATCATGGTTTCCATTCCGTACATATGTGAACTAGTTTAATTATGGAATAATAAGACATTCAATTCACCTCATGTGAATTAGGCTCCTCTTATTGTTACCAAGACTATTTTACATGCAATAACTTTCAAATTACATTTTGCTTCTTCCTTAATGATTATATTCAATATGAAAAAAATGCCGATGAACCATCTATCAATTCAATTCATTTACTTTAACAAACAATGGAGAGCTTGATCTTGAATTTCATTTCTTATTGATATCAATTGTTGAATTCAAAATTAGAAAGTGCCTCCCATCATTTCTCATTAGCAATGCTGTTCTTTTGACTCCAAACACACTTTTTGACACATTGAATCAAACAAGTATAAACACCATTAAAACTCTAAATCCATTTAAATCCATAAGTCAAAGGAGTCATTCATCATGGTTTCCATTTCGTACATATGTGAACTAGTTTAATTCTGGAATAATAAGACATTCAATTTACCTCATGTGAATTAGGCTCCTCTTATTGTTACCAAGACTATTTGTCCTTCTATAACTTTCAAATTACATTTTTCTTCCTCCTTAATGATTGTATTGAATATGAAAAAAATGCCCATGGACCATCAATTAATTCAATTGATTCAATTTAACAAACAATGGAGTGATTAATCTTGAATTTCATTTCTTATTGATATTAAATGTTGAATTCAAACTTAGAAAGTGCCTCCCATCATTTCTCATTAGCAATGCTGTTCTTTTGACTCCAAACACACTTTTTGCCATATTGATCCTGAAATTAACACATGTGGCTAAACAACCTAGTATATTCATTGAATCAAACAAGTATAAACACCATTAAAACTCTAAATCCATTTAAATCCATCAGTCAAAGGAGTCATTCATCATGGTTTCCATTCCGTAAATATGTGAACTAGTTTAATTCTGAAATAATAAGACATTCAATTCACCTCATGTGAATTAGGGTCGTCGTATTGTTAACAAGACTATTTGTCCTTCTATAACTTTCAAATTACATTTTGCTTTCTCCTTAATGATTGTATTGAATACGAAAAAAATGCCCATGGACCATCAATTAATTCAATTCATTCAATTTCACAAATAATGGAGTGCTTAATCTTGAATTTCATTTCTTATTGATATTAAATGTTGAATTCAAAATTAGAAAGTGCCTCCCATCATTTCTCATTAGCAATGCTGTTCTTTTGACTCCAAACACACTTTTTGCCACATTGATCCTGAAATTAACACATGTGGCTAAAAAACCTATTATATTCATTGAATCAAACAAGTATAAACACCTTTAAAACTCTAAATCCATTTAAATCCATCAGTCAAAGGAGTCATTCATCATGGTTTCCATTCCGTACATATGTGAACTAGTTTAATTATGAAATAATAAGACATTCAATTCACCTCATGTGAATTACGCTCGTCTTATTGTTAACAAGACTATTTGTCCTTCTATAACTTTCAAATTACATTTTGCTTCCTCCTTAATGATTGTATTGAATACGAAAAAAATGCCCATGGACCATCAATTAATTCAATTCATTCAATTTAACAAACAATGGAGTGCTTAATCTTGAATTTCATTTCTTATTGATATTAAATGTTGAATTGAAACTTAGAAACTTCCTCCCATCATTTCTCATTAGAAATGCTGTTCTTTTGACTCCAAACACACTTTTTTCCACATTGATCCTGAAATTAACACATGTGGCTAAACAACCTAGTATATTCATTGAATCAAACAAGTATAAACACCATTAAAACTCTAAATCCATTTAAATCAATCAATCAAAGGAGTCATTCATCATGGTTTCCATTCCGTACATATGTGAACTAGTTTAATTCTAAAATAATAACACATTCAATTCACCTAATGTGAATTAGGCTCGTCTTATTGATAACAAGACTATTTGTCCTTCTATAACTTTCAAATTACATTTTGCTTCCTCCTTAATGATTGTATTGAATACGAAAAAAATGCCCATGGACAATCAATTAATTCAATTCATTCAATTTAACAAACAATGGAGTGCTTAATCTTGAATTTCATTTCTTATTGATATTAAATGTTGAATTCAAACTTATAAGGTGCCTCCCATCATTTCTCATTAGCAATGCTGTTCTTTTGACTCCAAACACACTTTTTGACACATTGATCATGAAATTAATACATGTGGCCAAACAACCTAGTATATTGATTGAATCAAACAAGTATAAACACCATTAAAACTCTAAATCCATTTAAATCCATCAGTCAAAGGAGTCATTCGTCATGGTTTTCGTTCCGTACAAATGTTAACTAGTTTAATTCTGAAATAATAAGACATTCAATACACCTCATGTGAATTAGGCTCGTCTTATTGTTAACAAGACTATTTGTCCTTCAATAACTTTCAAATTACATTTTGCTTCCTCCTTAATGATTGTATTCAATACGAAAAAAATCCCCATGGACCATCAATTAGTTCAATTCATTCAATTTAACAAACAATGGAGTGCTTGATCTTGAATTTCATTTCTTATTGATATTAATTGTTGAATTCAAAATTATATAGTGCCTCCCATCATTTCTCATTAGCATTGCTGTTCTTTCGACTCCAAAAACACTTTTTGACACATTGATCATGAAATAAACACATGTGGCTAAACAACCTAGTATATTGATTGAATCAAACAAGTATAAACACAATTAAAACTCTAAATCCATTTAAATCCTTCAGTCAAAGGAGTCATTCATCATGGTTTCCATTCCGTACAAATGTGAACTAGTTTAATTCTGAAATAATAAGACATTCAATTCACCTCATGTGAATTAGGCTCCTCTTATTGTTACCAAGACTATTTTTCGTGGAATAACTTTCAAATTACATTTTGCTTCTTCCTTAATTATTATATTCATTATGAAAAACAAGCCCATGGACCATCTATCACATGAATTCATTCAATTTAACAAACAATGGAGTCCTTGATCTTCAATTTCATTTCTTATTGATATTAATAGTTGAATTCAAAATTAGAGAGTGCCTCCTATCATTTCTCATTAACAATGCTGTTCTTTTGACTCCAAACACACTTTTTGACACATTGATCATGAAATTAACACATGTGGCTAAACCACCTAGTATATTCATTGAATCAAGTAATTATAAACACCATTAACACTCAAAATCCATTTAAATCCATCAGTCAAAGGAGTCATTCATCATAGTTTACATTCCGTACATATGTGAACTAGTTTAATTCTGGAAAAATAAGACATTCAATTCACCTCATGTGATTTAGGCTCCTCTTATTTTTACCAAGACTATTTTCCATGCTATAACTTTCAAATTACATTTTGCTTCTTCCTTAATGATTATATTCACTGTGAAAAAAATGCCGATGAACCATCTATCAATTCAATTTAACAAACAATAGAATGTTTGATCTTCAATTTCATTTCTTATTGATATTAATTGTTCAATTCAAAATTAGAAAGTGCCTCCCATCATTTCTCATTAGCAATGCTGTTCTTTTGACTCCAAACACACTTTTTGCCACATTGATCCCAAAATTAACACATGTGGCTAAATAACCTAGTATATTCATTGAATCAAACAAGTATAAACACCATTAAAACTCTAAATACATTTAAATCCATAAGTCAAAGGAGTCATTCGTCATGGTTTCCATTCTGTACATATGTGAAATAGTTTAATTCTGGAATAATAAGACATTCAATTCACCTCATGTGAATCAGGCACCTCTTATTGTTACCAAGACTATTTTTCGTGGAATAACTTTCAAATTACATTTTGCTTCTTGCTTAATTATTACATTCATTATGAAAAAAAAGCCCATGGACCATCTATCACATGAATTCATTCAATTTAACAAACAATGGAGTCCATGATCTTCAATTTCATTTCTTATTGATATTAATTGTTGAATTCAAAATTAGACAGTGCCTCCCATCATTTCTCATTAGCAATGCTGTTCTTTTGACTCCAAACACACTTTTTGACACATTGATCATGAAATTAACACATGTGGCCAAACAACCTAGTATATTGATTGAATCAAACAAGTATAAACACCATTAAAACTCTAAATCCATTTAAATCAATCAGTCAAAGGAGTCATTCATCATGGTTTCCATTCCGTACAAATGTTAACTAGTTTAATTCTAAAATAATAAGACATTCAATACACCTCATGTGAATTAGGCTTGTCTTATTGTTAACAAGACTATTTGTCCTTCAATAACTTTCAAATTACATTTTGCTTCCTCCTTAATGATTGTATTTAATACGAAAAAAAATCCCCATG